>JAZBNJ010000005.1:2500-10000 GCA_037349165.1 Choristoneura rosaceana | reverse complement strand
GTGGGGTGGGGTGGGGTGGGTGGGGTGGGTGGGTGGGGTGGGGTGGGGTGGGGTGGGTGGGGTGGGGTGGGGTTGTCGCTAGTAGTTCTGCGGGGAAGCCGAAGACGGGGGGGGGGGGAGGGAGGTGGGTGGTGGTTAAGTTAAGTTAAGTACGTTAAGTAAAGTTCAAGTTACAGTTAAGTTCACGTTCAGTAAGTTCACGTTAAGTTCCGTTAAGTTAAGTTAAGTTAAGTTCAGTAAGTTAAGTTAAGTTAAGTTAAGTTAAGTTACGTTAAGTTAAGTTAAGTTAAGTTCAAGTAAGTTCAGTTACGTTAAGTTAAGTTTAAGTTCTAAGTTACGTTAAGTTAAGTTAAGTTCAGTTAAGTTAAGTTAAGTTAAGTTCAGTCGTTAAGTTAAGTTACGTTAAGTTACAGTTCAGTTAAGTTCAGTTAAGTTAACGTTAAAGTTCAGTTAAGTTACGTTAAGTTAAGTTCAGTTCACGTTACAGATTTAAGTTAAAGTTAAGTTAAGTTCAGTTACGTTCAGTTCAGTTAAGTTCAGTTAAGTTAACGTTAACGTTAAGTTAAGTTAACAGTTAAGTTACAGTTAAGTTACGTTAAGTTCAAGTTAAGTTAAGTTAAGTTAAGTTAAGTTACGTTCAGTTACGTTCAGTTAAGTTAAGTTAAGTTAAGTTAAGTTACCGTTAAGTACAGTTCAGTTAAGTTAAGTTAAGTTAGTAAGTTAAGTTAAGTTAGTTCAGTTCACGTTAACGTAAGTTACGTTAACGTTAAGTTCAGTTAAGTTAAGTTAAGTTAAGTTAAGTTAAGTTACGTTACAGTTAAGTTAAAGTTAAGTTCAGTTAAGTTAAGTTCAAGTTCAGTTAAGTTAAGTTCAAGTTAAGTTAAGTTAACAGTTAAGTTAAGTTAAGTTCAAGTTACAGTTCCGTTCCGTCGTTACAAGTTCAGTTAAGTTAAGTTAAGTTCAGTTAAGTTAAGTTAAGTTCAGTTAAGTTAAGTTAAGTTAAGTAAGTTAAGTTAAGTTAAAGTTAAGTTAAGTTACGTTACAGTTCAGTTAAGTTAAGTTAAGTTCAAGTAAGTTAAGTTAAGTTACGTTACCGTTAAGTTCAGTTAAGTTACGTTCAGTTAAGTTAAGTTAAGTTAAGTTAAGTTAAGTTAAGTTACGTTAAGTTCAGTTAAGTTAAGTTAAGTTACGTTAAGTTACAGTTAAGTTAAGTTAAGTTAAGTTAAGTTAAGTTAAGTTAAGTTACAGTTAAGTTCAGTTCAGTTACGTAAGTTAAGTTAGTTAAGTTAAGTTAAGTTCAGTTAAGTTACAGTTAAGTTAAAGTTCAGTAAGTTACAGTTACGTAAGTTAAGTTACGTTACAGTTCAAGTTAAGTCTTAAGTTAAGTTAAGTTACGTTAAGTTACAAGTTAAGTTAAGTTAAGTTAAGTTAAGTTAAGTAAGTTACGTTAAGTTAAAGTTAAGTTAAGTTCAGTTAAGTTCAGTTAAGTTAAAGTTACAGTTCCGTTAACGTTAAGTTCAGTTCAAGTTAAGTTAAGTTCACGTTAAGTTAAGTTAACGTTACGTTAAGTTAAGTAGTTAAGTTAAGTTACAGTTCAGTTAAGTTCCGTTAAGTAAGTTAAGTTACAGTTACGTTAAGTAAGTCAGTTAAGTTAACGTTAAGTTACAGTTAAGTTCAGTTCAGTTACGTTAAGTTAAGTTAAGTTCAGTTAAGTTAAGTTAAGTTACGTTCAGTTACGTTAAGTTAAGTTAAGTTCAGTTCAGTTAAGTTCAGTTAAGTTAAGTTAAGTTAAGTTAAGTTAAGTTACGTTACAGTTACAGTTCCGTAAGTTAACGTTCAGTTAACGTTAAGTTAAGTTAAGTTAAAGTTAAGTTAAGTTAAGTTAAGTTACAGTTAAGTTAACGTTAAGTTAAGTTCACGTTCAAGTTACAGTTAAGTTAAGTTACAGTTAAGTTCAGTTAAGTTAAGTTACGTATGTACGTTAAGTTCAGTTAAGTACAGTTAAGTTACAGTTAAGTTAAGTTAAGTTAAAGTTAAGTTACGTTAAGTTAAGTAAGTTAAGTTACAGTTAAGTTCAGTTAAGTTCAGTTCAAGTTTAAGTTACGTTAAGTTAACGTTAAGTAAGTTAAGTTACAAGTTACGTTCAGTTAAGTTAAGTTACGTTAAGTTAAGTTCACGTTAAGTTAAGTTCAGTTACGTTAAGTTCAGTTAAGTTCAGTTAGTAAGTTCAGTTAAGTTACAGTTACGTTACAGTTAAGTTAAGTTCAGTTACGTTAAGTAAGTTAAGTTCACAGTTAAGTTAAGTTACAGTTCCGTTAAGTTACGTTCACGTTAAGTTAAGTTAAGTTAAGTTCAGTTAAGTTCCGTTCAAGTTAAGTTAAGTTAAGTTACAGTTAAGTTACGTTCAGTTAAGTTAAGTTAAGTTACGTAAGTTAAAGTCAGTTAAGTTAAGTTAAGTACAGTTAAGTAAGTTCAGTTAAGTACAGTTAAGTTACAGTTCAGTTACGTTAAGTTAAGTTAAGTTCAGTTAAGTTAAGTTAAGTTACAGTTAAGTTACGTAAGTTCAGTTAAGTTAAGTAAGTTAAGTTAAGTAAGTTAAGTTCAGTTCACGTTCAGTACGTTCAGTTAAGTTAAGTTACAGTTAAGTACGTTAAGTTACGTTAAGTTAAGTTAAGTTAAGTTCAGTTAAGTTACGTTACAGTTAAGTTAAGTTAAGTTAACGTTCAGTTAAGTTTAAGTTAAGTTAACGTTAAGTTAAGTTCCGTACGTTAAGTTCAGTAAGTTAAGTTACGTTAAGTTCGTCAACGTTAAGTTAAGTTAAAGTTAAGTTACGTTAAGTTAAGTTACGTTAAGTTACGTTAAGTTAAGTTAAGTTAAGTTAAGTTAAGTTCAAGTTAAGTTAAGTTAAGTTAAGTAAGTTAAGTTCAAGTTAAGTTAAGTTAAGTTAAGTTAAGTTAAGTTAAGTTAAAGTTCAGTTAAGTTAAGTTAAGTTAAGTCCGTTCAGTTAAGTTCAAGTTAAGTTAAGTAAGTAAGTTAAGTTAAGTTAAGTTAAGTTAAGTTAAGTTAAGTTAAGTTAAGTTAAGTTACAGTTAAGTTAAGTTAAGTTAAGTTAAGTTACGTTAAGTTAAGTTACAGTTAAGTTAAGTTAACAGTTAAGTTAAGTTAACGTTCAGTTCAGTTAAGTTCAGTTAAGTTAAGTTAGTTAAGTTCAGTTAAGTTAAGTTACGTTAAGTTAAGTTCAGTTAAGTTAAGTTACGTTAAGTAAGTTCAGTTAAGTTAAGTTAAGTTCAAGTTAAGTTAAGTTAAGTTACGTTAACGTTCAAGTTACGTTAAGTTAAGTTCAGTTAAGTTAAGTTAAGTTAAGTAGTTACAGTTACGTTACGTTAAGTTACAGTTAAGTTAAGTTCAGTTCACGTTAAGTTAAGTACGTTAAGTTCACGTTCAGTTAAGTTAAGTTCAGTTCAGTTAAGTTAAGTAAGTAAGTTAAGTTACGTTAAGTTCAGTTAAGTTAAGTTAAGTTCAGTACGTTACGTTAAGTTAAGTTACGTTAAGTAAGTTAAGTTAAGTTAAGTTACGTTAAGTTCACGTTAAGTTAAGTTAAGTTAAGTTAAGTTAAGTTACGTTAAGTTAAGTTCAGTTACAGTTAAGTTAAGTTAAGTTAAGTTAAGTTACAGTTACCGTTAAGTTAAGTTCAAGTTAAGTTCAGTTAAGTTAAGTTAAGTTAAGTTACGTTAAGTTACGTTCAGTTACGTACAGTTAGTTAAGTTAAGTTAAGTTAAGTTCAGTAGTTAAGTTAAGTTAAGTTAAAGTTAAGTTACAAGTTCAGTTACAGTTAAGTTACAGTTCAGTTAAGTTAAGTTAAGTTAAGTTAAGTTAAGTAAGTTAAGTTACAGTTAAGTTACGTTAAAGTTACGTTAAGTTAAGTTAAGTTAAGTTACGTTAAGTTACGTTAAGTTAAGTTAAGTTACGTTCAGTTACAGTTCAGTTACGTTAAGTTAAGTTCAAGTTACGTTAAGTTCAAGTTAAGTTACGTTAAGTAAGTTACGTTAAGTTACAGTTAAGTTAACGTTCAGTTAAGTTCAGTTAAGTTACGTTAAGTTAAGTTAAGTTAAGTTAAGTTAAGTTAAGTTAAGTTACGTTAAGTTAAGTTCAAGTACGTTAGTTAAGTTAAGTTAAGTTACAGTTAAGTAAGTTAAGTTAAGTTACAGTTAAGTTACAGTTAAGTTAAGTTCAGTTACGTTAAGTTACGTTAAGTTAAGTTACAGTTACAGTTACAGTTAACGTTCCGTTAAGTTCAGTTAAGTTAAGTTAAGTTAAGTAAGTTAAGTTAAGTTAAGTTAAGTTCAAGTTACGTAGTTAAGTTACAGTTAAGTTAAGTTAAGTTAAGTTAAGTTAAGTTAAGTTAAGTTACAGTTAAGTTACGTTCAAGTTAAGTTAAGTTAAGTTAAGTTACGTTAAGTTAAGTTAAGTTAAGTTTTAAGTTACGTTAAGTTAAGTTAAGTTAAGTTAAGTTAAGTTACGTTAAGTTCAAGTTAAGTTAAGTTAAGTTCAGTTAACGTTCAGTTACGTTAAGTTAAGTTACAGTTCAGTTACACGTTCAACGTTCAGTTAACGTTACAGTCTACGTTCAAGTTCAGTTAAGTACAGTTCAAGTTACGTTAAGTTACAGTTACAGTTACGTTAAGTTAAGTACGTTACAGTAAGTTAAGTTACGTTAAGTTACAGTTAAGTTAAGTTAAGTTTAAGTTACAGTTAAGTTACAGTTACAGTTAAGTACGTTCAGTTCAGTTAAGTACAGTTAAGTTAGTTCAGTTACAGTAAGTTACGTAAGTTACAGTTAAGTTAAGTTACAGTTAAGTTAAGTACAGTACAGTTACAGTTAAGTTAAGTTAAGTTAAGTTAAGTTACGTTAAAGTTAAGTTAAGTTACGTTACGTAGTCCGTTACGTTAAAGTTACAGTTACGTTCACGTTAAGTTACGTTAAGTTAACGTTAAGTTCAGTACAGTACTACGTAAGTTAAGTACAGTTCAAGTTAAGTTCCGTAACGTTAAGTTAAGTTAGTTAAGTTCAGTTAAGTTAAGTTAAGTTAAGTTACACGTTAAGTTCAGTTAAGTTCAGTTAAGTAAGTTAAGTTAAGTTAAGTACGTTAAGTTAAGTTACGTAAGTTAAGTTAAGTTAAGTTACGTTAAGTTAAGTTAAGTTAACAGTTAAGTTAAGTTCAGTTAAGTTAAGTTAAGATTAAGTTACAGTTACGTTAAGTTAAGTTACGTTAAGTTAAGTTTAAGTTACAGTTAAGTTAAGTTAAGTACGTTAAGTTACAGTTAAGTCTACGTAAGTTAAGTTACAGTTACGTTACGTTCAAGTTAAGTTACGTTAAGTTAAGTTAAGTTCCGTCAAGTCGTTAAGTTACGTTCCGTTAAGTACAGTTACAGTACAGTCAGTTAAGTTAAGTTAACGTCCGTACAGTTAACGTTCAAGTTCAGTTACGTAAGTTCACGTTCAGTTCAGTTCAGTTAAGTTCAACGTTAAGTACGTTAAGTTCAGTTAAGTTAAGTTAAGTTAACAGTTACGTTAAGTTCAGTTAAGTTAAAGTTAAGTTAAGTTACGTTAACGTTAAGTTCAGTTACGTTCAGTTAAGTTAAGTCAAGTTAAGTTAAGTTAAGTTCAAGTTAAGTTATTCAGTTCAGTAAGTAAGTTAACGTAATACGTTAAGTTACGTTACAGTTAACGTTCAGTTAAGTTCACGTTACGTTCAGTTCAGTTAAGTTACGTTAAGTTCACGTTAAGTTAAGTTAAGTTACAGTTAAGTACCGTTAAGTAAGTTAACGTTCAGTTACGTTAACGTACAGTTCAGTACCGTTCAGTAACGTTACGTTCAGTTCAGTTACGTTAAGTTACAGTTAAGTTAACGTTAAGTTAACGTTAAGTTAAGTTAAGTTAGTTACAGTTACGTTAAGTTACGTACAGTTAAGTAAGTACACGTTAACGTTACAGTACGTTACAGTTAAGTTAACGTAAGTTAGTTAAGTTAAGTACAGTTAATAACGTTAAGTAACGTTAAAGTTCAGTTACGTTAAGTTACAGTTCAGTTAAGTACAGTAAGTTCCGTAACGTTAAGTTAAGTTCCGTTAAGTTAGTTCCGTTACGTTACGTTAAGTACCGTTACGTTAAGTTCACGTTAAGTTCAGTAACGTTACAGTACCTTAACGTTACAGTTACAGTAACGTACGTTACAGTTAAGTTAAGTAAAGTTAAGTTAAGTTAAGTACGTAAGTACAGTAAGTTAAGTTAAGTTAAGTTAACGTTAAGTTAAGTAAGTTTCAGTTCAACGTTACGTTAAGTTAAGTTCAAGTTAAGTTAAGTTCAAGTTCAGTTCAAGTTAAGTAAGTTACAGTTACGTTCAGTTACAGTTAAGTAAGTTACGTAAAGTAAGTTCAGTTCCGTTCGTTCAGTTCAGTTAAGTTAAGTACGTTAAGTACAGTTAAGTACAGTACGTTAAGTTAAGTAAGTTAAGTTAACGTTCCGTAAGTACACGTTACAGTTAAGTTAAGTTAAGTAGTTACAAGTACCGTACAGTACCGTCTAACGTTAAGTTAAGTTACAGTACAGTTACGTTACAGTACGTTCACTTACCGACAGTTACGAAGTTACAGTTCCAGTTACAGTTACAGTCCTAAGTTACGTTAAGTTCACGTTAAGTTCTAACGTTACGTTAAGTTAAGTTACAGTTAAGTTACGTTAAGTAAGTTACGTAAGTTCAAGTTAAGTTCAGTTACGTTACGTTACAGTAACGTAACGTTAACGTCTAACGTAACAGTAAGTCAGTCAAGTTCAGTTAAGTTACGTTCCGTCAGTTAAGTTAAGTTAAGTTACTACAGTTACGTAACGTAAGTTCACGTAAGTTAACGTAACGTTCACGTTAAGTTCAAGTTCACGTTAAGTTAAGTTAACGTTAAGTTAACGTTAACGTAACCGTTACGTTACGTAGTACGTTAAGTTACCGTTACGTACAGTTACCGTTACAGTTAAGTTCAGTTACCGTAAGTACAGTAACGTTAAAGTTAACGTTACAGTTCACGTTACAGTTAAGTTAAGTTAAGTTCTACGTTAAGTTCAAGTTAACAGTACAGTAATACGTAACGTTACGTTACCGTACACGTTCAGTTAAGTTAAGTATACGTTACAGTTAAGTACGTTCACGTACGTACCGTTCACAGTACCAGTTACTACAGTTAACGTTACCTAAGTTAAGTTCACGTACCGTTAACCGTACCGTTAACGTACGTACCGTAACGTAACCGTTACCGTACAGTCCGTTCCGATAAGTTACAGTTCACGTTTCCAGTTCAGTTACGTACCGTACCTTTCCGTACCGTAACGTTACCTAACCGTTCACGTTCCGTAACCTACCGTTACTACGTAACTTAACCTTAACGATCCGTACGTTCACGTACTAACGTACCTAACCTAACCTAATACAGTTAACGTATCGTCTACAC